>JAGDQO010000373.1:0-46527 GCA_018342035.1 Solanum appendiculatum
CCACTAATCGACATAGACCATGTGAGCTAAAACATGCAATCTGGTGTGTATCCCACACCAAAAAAAGATGTCCTACTTGCCAAGGTAAGGACCATAAGTTTCTAGGTTATGTGGATCCACTAGCTAAGACATCCTACGGGGGCACCTAATTAGGGACAATGATATTTTTACTAGAGACCCGACCTCTACTCACGGGAGAGCCTCCATATCAATATCCTCTCGGTGCTATGTAAAGTCCCACGAAATATTCATTAATCATATTTATTTCATCATCCATGGAAAGGCACAATTAAGGTACTCATCCAAGCTAAAGTCATTTAGAATAGCTCCTTAAATATTGATTCAACTTAGGTGAGAAAACCTTTCAACCTTTTGAATCCTTATGTGAGAAATCCTTTCACAATCATGATCATATTAATATGTAAGAAAACCTTTCACAATTTTATTGACATTTTTCAATCTAAAAGCACCCTTAAGTCATAAACATCTATCTCATGAAAAAATGTGTATCTTCATAAATTCATAGTTCATACTTCATAAGCTTCATCATGTATTCATAGTCAAAATTCATTGATCATGTGTGGGTTCATATGAATTCAACTCAAAATCATTTAAATACTTCAATTCATTCATTAGAAGATAGAAAATAGGCAATTGAATCATAATTGAAAAGAACCCATGAAGATTGGAGAAAACCCTAACTTTGATCAATTGAATTTAACTTGGAGAATTTGGATCTTTGGAGAACCAATGGTGGAAAGGACTCCATTGGTGAAAACTAACATACCTTGATGATCAAAGCCCAAGAACTATGGTTAATTAGAGACCTTGTAGTGAAACTCTAGCTTCTTTTTTCCTTTGCTTGAGTGAGAAATTTGGGGTCAGAACACGGAGGGAATTTGGGATTTAGGATAATGATTTTAGAATGGGTAGTTTTAGGACTTAAAATACTTCTATGGGGCTTAGAATAGGAATCAAAATGATATAGATTAGGCATTAAACACATAGGGAAAAGATCCAAAAACCCTTAAAAATTTACTGCCAAACCCTTTAACGGATCGTAATGGTAATATATAGAAAAGTACAGAAGTCCTAATTTTGACCAACTTTGATGAGACCTGTCTATAGAACGTAGGACTCTCTATGGTCCGTAGACCCCAACTGTAGAACTCAACTTTGACCCTAATATTTTACTAAGTCTGAGACCTTTCTACGAGACCTATCTATGACTCATAAAATATTTGACGGACCGTACTGGTCAATCATACACTCAACTTTAGAAACTTGATTTTTCCCAAAAGTTAACCCAGTTTCTACGGAAGCACTCTACGGTCCACCGAAGCTTCTATGGCATGTAGACTGGACCCGTAGAACACAAATAATGGCTAAAATGAATTCTTTTCCTATTAAAATATTTGAGGTGTTACAATATCTACCCCTTGGAAATATTCATCCTGGAATTGGACTCAAGCTAGCATGAATAGAGGAGGAGAAAAACTAACAACCCATATGTATTCAATTTTCATAAAAATGCAAATAAAACTTAGAGAATCACTCCAAGCTACATCATAACATAAAAATCAAGTTTTTCGAAACATGCATGCATATGGAAACATGAGAATGACTAAAACACATGGATCCAAAAGAATGAACCATGAGGAGCTCATACCTCCTATCAATTATCTCTGATTGAGGAACCTTTTCCATACCCTATCAAATCAACCTCACCAACTTCAAACCAATCTATAGGATATCTACACCTTCTACCATAAAGATCCTCAAATGGAGCAATACCAATACTTGAATGGTAGCTATTATTATATGCAAACTCAATCAAAGGCAAATGATCATCCCAATTACCCTTGAATTCAATCATACAAGCTCTCAACATATCTTCCAAAGTTTGGATAGTATGCTCCACTTTCCCATCGATTTGAGGATGATAGTCCGTACTAAGCTTGACATGGGTACCAAGACCCTTTTTGAAAGACTTCCAAAATTGAGAAGTAAATTGGGTACCTCGATCAAAGATAATTGATAGGGCACCCTATGCAACCTAACCATTTCCCTTAGATACAACTTATCAAAAACTTCCGCTGAATAAGAAACCTTGACGGGAATGAAAGGAGTCAACTTTGTCATACGATCCACAATAACCCAAATCGACCCATGTTGCCACTTGGTGTGGGGTAAACCAACAATAAAGTCCATATTCAAATCTTCCCACATCCAAGTAAGAATACTAATATCTTGGGACAAACCTCCTGGCTTTTGATGCTCAACTTTCACTTATGGACAATTAGGACACTTAGCCACAAATTCCGCAGTATCCTTCTTCAATACATTCTACCAATAGACCTTTTGCACTTCATGGCACATCTTGGTGGCTCCCGAGTGAATGGAATATCGAGAACTATGGGCTTTTGATAAAATTTGTTCCCTCAAATCATCAACATTCAGAAAACATAACCGACCTTATTATCGAAGGACACCTTCTCCCCCTTGGAAGAAAGCCTCAATCACTTTTTCAGAAATTGACTTCTTCAAGTCATCTAATACTGGGTCAAGACCTTGCTTAGCCTTCACATCCAATACAAAAGACGATTCCGAATCATTATGAATGACTACTCCACCTTCATTAGAATTAACCAATAGACACCCAAACGGGCCAATCTATGAACATCACAAACCAACTCCATTTTATCATCCTCAACATAAGCAACACTACCCATTGATAGTCAACTAAGAGCATTTGCCACTACATTTTCCTTACCGGGTTGATAGAGGACACTCATATCGTAATCCTTCAAAAACTCAAGCCACCTTCGTTGGCAAAGATTTAGGTCCTTTAGCTTGAACACGTATTGAAAAATTTTGTGGTCCGTAAAGAAAACAACGTGGATACCATACAAATAATGCCTTCAAATCTTTAAGGAAAAAACAACCGCCGCCAATTTCGAATCATGGGTAGGGTAATTATTTTCGTGAATCTTAAGTTTCCTTGAATCATAAGAAATAACCTTCCCATTTTGCATAAGAACACACACCCTAATCCAATCTTTGAATCATCATAAT
The DNA here is from genome assembly GCA_018342035.1 of Solanum appendiculatum. NCBI lineage: Eukaryota > Viridiplantae > Streptophyta > Magnoliopsida > Solanales > Solanaceae > Solanum > Solanum appendiculatum. The sequence goes on from JAGDQO010000373.1 coordinate 3,076, forward strand.
AAACAACGAACCCATTGGAGCCTTCCGGTAAAGTCAACACTGGAGCAGAGGTAAGCCTATATTTCAACTCTTGAAAAGTCTTTTCACTTGCTTCTGACCATAAGAAATTAACCTTCTTTTGGGTCAATACACTCAATGGAGAGGCAATAGAGGAGAAAACCTCCATAAACTTTCTATAATACCCATCTAATCCCAAGAAACTCTGTATATCCATAGTGGACAAAGGTCTAGGCCAATTCTTAATCACCTCAATTTTCTAGGAACGACTTGAATACCTTCACCAGAGATAATATTGCCAAGGAAAGCAACAGACCTCAACCAAAAGTAACATTTGTTGAACTTAGCTTACAACTCACGATTTTTGAGAATTTGCAACACAATCCTCAAATGCTCAACATGCTCATCCTCACTCTATGAGTAAATGAAGATTCATCAATAAACACAATCACAAAAATGTCAAGATATTTCTTGAAGACCCTATATATCAAATCCATAAACTCTGTCGGGGTATTAGTCAAGCCAAACATATTATGAAAAACTCATAATGTCCATACCGAGTTTGAAAAGCCATCTTCAGAATGTCACTCTCCTTCACCCTCAAATGGTGATAACACGACCGGAGGTCAATCTTAGAGAAATAACTTTCTCCTTGGAGTTGATCAAACAAATCATCAATCCTTGGAAGAGGATACTTATTCTTAATAGTAACCTTATTCAATTGCCCATAGTCGATGAGAACCATCCTTTTTCGAACAAACAATATCGGAGCACCCCATGGTGAGATACTCAGTCTAATAAAACCCTTATCCAACAAGTCTTTTAACTAATCCCTTAACTCCTTAAGTTCTACCGGGGCCATACGGTAAGGAGGAATAGAGATAGGCTGCGTATCTGGGAGAAGGTCAATACTGAAGTGTAATTTCCTTTCGAGAGAAACACCGGGTAGATCATTAAGAAACACTTTTGGAAACTCATTTACCACGAGGATCGACTAAAGAGTAGGGGTTTCAAAATCTGTTTCCCTAACCCAGACAAGATGATATATGCAACTCTTAGAAATCATTTTCCTAGCTTTTAGATAAGAGACAAACTGACTCACAAGCATAGAATTTCCCCCCTTTCCACTCTAGAATGGGCTCATTAGGAAGATAAAACTTAACTACTCGGGTTCTACAATCAACAGAAGCATAAAAAGAATGGAGCCAATCCATGCCAAGAAAACATCAAAATCCAACATATCAAGCTCTACAAAGTCAACATGAGTGAATATATGGGATAAGGAGACGGTACACTTTTTATAGACTCTCTTAGCCACAATAGATTCACAGTAGGAGTGGAGACATAAAAAGGTTCTAACAACACATCCGGAGAAACATCGAATCACATAGCCAAATATGGCATCACAAAAGAAAAAGTAGCACCGGGATCAAGCAAAGCATATACATCAACATGGAAGACTTTCAACATACTGATAACTATATTGGGAGAACCCTCTTGATCATGTCGAGTTTGAAGTGCATAAAATCGGTTTTGCTTTGGAGCACTCGAACCTGAACCACTAGTTGGAGCTTCCCTACCATCTCTTCTCTTAGTTGAAAGTGATGAACAATCCCTCATCTTGTGACCACTCTTACCAAAAATAAAGCAACCAATCATACCAGCTAAGCATTTACCATCATGCTTTCTTTCACACCTAGCACAAGTAGACAAAGAAGTTCCACCACCATTTCCTCCTTGAGGCTTAGGGTTAGATACCCTATCTTTGTTGAACTCTGAAGTCAGAGCATTAGAGGAACCTTGACTGGAAAACCTTTGTCAAAAATTAGAATGACCATGTCCATCGGTCCTCGAATGTGAAAAGTCACCATCACCAGTCTTTTCCCTCTTGGACTCCCTAGATCTTTCCTTAAGCTTCTCCTCTTCTATTTGTTGGGCATGTGTCATCAAACGAGAAATATCCATTTCCTTAATGATCAGGGTGGTACGACATTCCTTAACCACCATTTTGGACTCACCCAAAACAAAGTTACTTATCCTCTCCCTAGAATTGCCAACCATGGTAGGGGCATATTTGGACGATTGTGTGAATTTCAAATCATTCTCCTTCATACTCATATTTCCTTGACAAAGGTTAATGAATTCAAGTACCTTTTCTCACTACAACAAAAGTATCTTTTAGCGGCAATAAATATACATAATAACAAAGAAGGCTAAAGCCTAACCGGCATTAGTTAATTGACATTGGATCCAATGTCACTAAAGGCTTTAGGGACATTTACAAAGGGTGCTAATTGCCGCTAAAAATACATTTTTAGTTGCAATTAGGCTATTGTCTTTAATTAATTGCCGCTAAAGATCGTGATTGGTGTAGTGTCCTCCTTCATCTCAAGGGAAAAAATCCTATCAAGGAAAGTAACTTTAAACTTTTACCAATTAAAAGGACCTACATCAACCACCCTCCCTTCTTTCCATTGGTTAAACTAAACTTGAACAACACCCTTAAGTTGATAAGCAACTAATTCCACCTTTTCCACTAACGTCTCTCCCATGGTCATCAAAACCTTATACACTTCATCGATGAACTCTTGAGGATCTTCCTCAACCTTTGAACCATAGAATTACAGAGGATTCATTCTAATGAAATCCCTCACTCTTGTTGCTGTCGTACCCATATTTGGGTTCACGAGGACCACTGCCTCCATGTTGACTTAAGCCATCATGACTTGGGCCAATATATGAAAAGTGGCTCAGAAATCCTTATTAGTCACTTGCTCGGCTAAAGGGTCAACAGGAATGTGAGGAGCTTCTTGTTCCACATTCTCACTCGCATTCTTTCTAACGAATGCTTTTCGTGGGATCATATCCTGAATAACATTGAATAAGGATTATGAGAGAGACATATAGAGTTACACTCTATCGCACGACTTTAGAATGATAAAAGAAGTAGAGTTTCCTAAACATATTATAGCCTCCTATTCATAAATGTGGCGTGCTTCACACTCATGAAGAAGACTCTACTCGACATGACTTGTGAGACATCCTAGGACCTTTCTAAACCTTATACTCTGAATACCAAGTTTTTCACGACCCAAAGTATACCCTAGGTGTAACATAGCGAATAGAACCCTGAAAGGCCCTATACATCCACTTAGCATACATCATACAAGATAATAGAAATAAAGAGAGTTCAAAAGAAGGATTCTCATATCATAAAAGAGTTTGACATGGCGGAAGCTAAAATAATCTCAACAAGACATCTAATACATCAAAGAAGTGGTTGGGACGTAATCCATACACCATGTACAATGTTTGAAAACTGAAATAAAGAAAAGTTATAAAAGTTTCTTGGTCTTCGGAGCATGAGGACTCACCAATCTTAGAGTCGAAAAGGGAGATCAACTAGCCACAAATATGCTAGGTAGGAGCGTCAGACCCTACATTATGAGACAATATAGGCACAAGTATGCATTAGCACATGAAATTTACTAAGTATGATATCAATGCATTACCGATATGAAATAATGCTCAAAGGACTTTACTTGACATGCAATGGCCATGCTAAATCATAAGATAAAAGGTTAGAAAACACAATTCGTAATCATGGTCAATGCAAGCTTAACATATTTAAAACACTTGGTGAGATACTTTGAAAGTAACCTAGTTCATTATAATGGTATGTTTACCATTAACCAACGTACACCATGTGAGCTAAAACATGGAATCCAGTGTCTATCCCACACTGAAAAGACATGTCCTACTTTCCAAAGTAAGGATCATAAACTTCTAGCTTATGTGGATCCACTAGCTAAGACATCCTACGGGGGCACGTAGTTAGGGACAAGGAGATTGATACTAGAGACCTGGCCTCTACTAACGGGAGAGCTTCCATCTCAATATCCTCTTGGTGCTAAGTAAAATTCCACAGAACAGTCATTAATCATATTTATTTCATCATACATGGAAAGGCACAATTAAGCTACTAATCCAAACTAAAGTCATTTAGAATAGCTCCTTAAATCTTGATTCAGCTTAAATGGAAAAATCTTTCAACCTTATGAATCCTTATGTGAGAAATCCTTTCACAATCATGATCATATTAATATGTGAGAAAACCTTTCACAATTTCATTCATACTTTTCAATCTAAAAACACCCTTAAGTCATAAACATCAATCTCATAAAAACAAGCATATTTTTATAAATTCATAGTTCATAGTTCATAAGCTTCATCATGTATTCATAGTCAAAATTCATGGATCATAAATGGGTTCATATGAATACAACTCAAAAGCATGTAAATACTTCAATTCATGCATTAGAAGATAGAAAATAGGCAATGGAATCATAATTGAAAAGAACCCATGATGATTGGCAAAAATCCTAGCATTGATCATTTGAATTTAACTTGGAGAATTGGGATCTTTGGGCACCCAATGGAGGAAAGGAATCCATTGGTGAATACTAACATACCTTGATGATCAAAGCTCAGAAGCTATGGTGAATTGGTGACCTTGTAGTGAAACCCTAGCTTCTTCTTCCTTTGCTTGAGAGAGAAATTTGGGGGAAGAACTTGGAGGGAATTTGGGATTTAGGAGAATGATTTTCGAATGGGTAGTTTTAGAACTTAAAATACTTATATAGGGCTTGGAATAGGTGTCAAAACGACATAGCTTAGGCATTAAATACATAGGAAAAAGACCCAAAAAACCCTTAAAATAAACTGTCGAACCCTTCTAAGATTTGGACCTACGATCCGTAGGACTTTCTATGGACCGTACTGGTCATCCATAGGAAAGTACAAAAGTCCTAAATTTTGACAAACTTTGATGAGACTTGTCTAAGGCCTGTAGAACTTTCTACGGTCCGTAGACCCCAACCATAGAACTTAGCATTGACCCTAAAATTTCACGGTCTGGGCCCTTTCTACAAGACGTATATATGACCCGTCACACATTTGACGGATTGTACTGGTCAATCAACGACTCAACTTCAGAAACTTGATTTTTACTAAAAGTCAACCCACTTTCTTTGGAAGCACTCTACAGTCCGTAGAAGCTTTTACTTTTCTGAAATATGAGGTGCTACACATTTTAAATCAATACAAGACAAAACTAGGGTATTGGTATTCTCCACGAATCCTTAACTCAATAGAACCTTATAGTACTAACCTTATTTAGTGTTAAGATTGCAAGATCGGTATGTTATTTATATCCTAAGTGGTTGGTCACCTAAGTAGATCAATTTCACCATGAAACTTAGTCAGTCTACGGGTGTATGCTTTACTAACCCTTATCCTTAATCCCAAATTAGCCATCCTTTGGTTAGTTCAAGCTATTAGATAAGGTTTGATAGCCTCAAGTCTTTGTTGTACAATCTCCTTTCCCATTTGTTACCCCTTGGACATACAAGTCGGAATAAGGAGAGTTCTAACAATGACCCCCATTAAAAAACAATCAAAGCAAAGAGAAAAATAATACATGCATGAACACTATTCAAGAATTACTATTTATTAGGTCTACGCCATTATTTTCTCATGGTTTCCACAACCCTGCTTGTGAAATTAGCTAGACATAGTAGGTTGATCACAATTCATAATAAATAGGTTAAGAGGAATCATAAACTTACAATATGAATGGTTAAAATTCAAAATCTTGAATTATTTGCAAAGTCAAAAGTTAATGAATCAATATGTAATTAGAATCCTAAGAATTCAAGAATTAAAGCAAAACTGGTTTACTAATAACTCAAGAACTCAAAAATGACACAATATTATAAAATAAACCTTAAGAAAGTATTTATAGACATCTAAAATTTAAACAAAATAGATCTAGGAAAATAAGAATCGACAGATTCTACGACTCTATTGTACGGACCATAGTCCGTTTTATGGCTTGTGAAATCCCCTTGTAAATGGTAGTAATTCTTCAACCTCATGACATTTTTGCATGTATAAGATCTATGGTTTGTGGAAAGTTTTACGGTCCATCCTTTTCACTCGTGGTCTGGGCCTTCATGTTTTAAAATTTATGAATCTTTTCTACGGGCAATGATCTATGGCCCGTGCATTCTTCTACGGCCCATCATTTTCTCTCATAGTCTGAAAGGTTACTTATTCAAAACTTTAGTATTTCTTTCTATAACCTTGAGTCTACGGCTTGTGCAAGGGTGTATAGCTCATACTCTTCAGACCTGAGAGTTCAGTTTTCTAAACATTCATTTAAGAGTCCATCCACGGCTCGTGGTTAAGATCATGTCTCATAGTCTGACTTGTAGATGACAAAAAGTGTCACTACCTCAATGTCCTTTCTACCTCACATGCCAAAAGCCTACTTTCCTGCAAAACAACAACAAAATACAATCAAATCAACTATCAAGCACTTAAAAGACTCACAAAATCCCAAGTCTCATTACAAGTTCCATAAATCCGTGGCACATCTGACGCCCTAGTGCATGTCTATTAGCCACAGTTCCAAAAGAAGGTGCTTTTCTATTAGCCACAGTTCGCAGTCCTGACACATTTCCAGTAGCCATAATTTAAGTTTGGGTACACTTCTATTAGTTGGGTTTGAGTCCGGATATTGTTGTTCTATAGGGTGCTTCAAGGTTCCCTCACCGCTGTTCGAGTCTAGGGTTCATCGTTTCTATTTTGGGATACTTTTAGACTTGGCTAGCATGATTTTTAGCTCTTCTGTGTACTCATTGACCTTATGGGGTCCGTTTGAGTTATTTACTTTTCAATTGTGAATGATTATACATTCTAGGCTTATGGGGTCTAGTTAGGTGATAATTTGTTGCTTTCTTTATCATCCCACTTCTGGTTAGTTTATTGAGGTGCTTAGTTAGACTTTCTCCCATTTCATCATTTACTTGACCGCTAGTCATTGTCTACTTCCTTGCTCTTTAGTGTATATTTACTTTCCAAGCTCATCAAGCTAATTATTCCTATTGGGTACATGTATTTTTTATATTCATATTGCACTCTGCATCTGCTTTCTTATTGTTGATCTGAGCGCTAGCCGACTGTGGTGATTCACTCCTTCATGGAGATCTTCGGAGATAGAGGATGAGCTGATGGCGTCCTAATTTGATTTATCTCTATATATATAAAGTTTTTACTAGTCTTTTATATTTGAGAAAAGTCTATACTTTTTAGTCTACTTTTGTGACTCGTATTCTTTTAGTATCTTGTACCATCGTCCACCAGGTTATGGGATTGAATCGTGTACTCTTGTTTATATATTGATGTTATTTTCTTCTTCCATTGTGTTTTCATGTATGTTATTACAATTTTCCTCGTTGGTTGTTGATTCTGCACAATATGATGGTTACTTGTAATTCTGAGATATGGGTTGGCTTACCTACCGATGGATTCTAATAGGTGCCATCATGACTCGAGCTTTCGAGCCGTGATCAAAATCTTTTTATTTTCTGTAAGTGTGAATTAATGTTTCAATTTGAAGATTATAAAAACTTCATTGGAATATTAATGTTCATACTTGTACAATGATTTGAAGAATATAAAAATTGTCATTGCTGTAGTTATAAGTTTGCCATTCTCTTTATTGTTTACTGAAAAAAATTGTCAATTTCGACTGTGAAAAGAAATGGTAATTGAAAAGTGCTACTAATTTTGCAACTGTTGTGGCACCAAGCCGAACTACTGTGCCACTGACAGAGAAACAAAGAAAATACATTGCAATGAATTTCAAAGGTTGGAAACAAAGGGTATTTTTTTGTCTTACCACTCTTGTTATGCAGATATTTACTAATGAAAAACCCCTAGTGTCTACCGCTAATATGCCAGATAGAGAAAAATTTATGGTTCTTGATGCCTAAAAATAGGCAGACATCCTATGTAATGGCTACATCCTAAGTGGTTTGGAGGATGATCTATACAACATCTATAGTTCTTTGACTACATTCAAAGAATTGTGAGATGCACTTGAGAAAACATATAAGACGAAAGACGCATGCCTGAAAAAGTGTGTTGTTGCCAATTTCCTAGACTATATAATGACAGATAGCAAAATAGTTGGAACCCCAGTTCTAGAGTCTCAACTTATTTTCCATGTCCTTATTGTTAAAGGTATGGTGGTTAATGAAGCATTTCAAGTGATTGCGATGATTGAAAAGTTACCTCTATCATGGAGAGACTTCAAAAATTATCTAAAACACAAGCACAAAGAGACGAAGCTCAAAGATCTTGTGATTTGTCCTAAGATTGAGGAAGATTACAAGGAATCCAATAAGAAGTGACATGGTATTCAACGATTATGGGAGCTAATATTGTTGAGGAGGCTCCCACATAAGGCAAGAAAAGAAAGAAGTCCACTGAACCTAAGAAGGAGCAAGCGAAGAAAAAGTTCAAAGACAACTGCTATAAATGTGGAAAAGTTGGCCACAATTCTCCCGACTGTCTTTCTCCAAAGAATTTTAAAATACTAACCAACATCAAATTAATTTAGTATAATAATAATATAGTATAGAACTCAAAATAAAAATATATCCATCCCTATAAAGAGGTGTACAAACACTACTTTAATGGATTGTACTTTCTGAGGCATTGAAAGAACCAATTAATTTTCACTTTTTTTCTTCCTACTTTTAATGAGAAGTATTTTTTCTTTTTATAATGTATATGTCTAAAGACAACTGTCCTCCACTTATCATTAAAAGGGACTTTCTTCCTAAAAGGAACCAATCACCTTTTTCTTTTGATAATTAAAACGGACTTTCTTCCTACTTTTCTTTCACTTATCTTTAGACTAGTTGTAAATAAGATCATGGAATTGTGATGTGACAAAACTTAGTGGAAGAATTCATTAATCTCAAATATAGTACATTAAAACCTCACTAAATTAATACTCGGTTAATTAATAATCTCTCTAAGATAATATTTTTCTCCGGTCCTGACTTAGGTCAATGCAAAAAATCACTCATTTCGATAAGATAATATATTTTCAGAAGATCCCTATATAAATATATTGTCCCAATAATATTATAAGTTAATAATTCTTTAAAAGTATAAATATATCTAAGACAATTTAGTGAAATATGATTATATTGTTTTCGGTTTTTTGTTAAAATTTAAATCTAATTGAAGCTCATCTCTAACTTTTCTTTTTGTATCCAAAAGTTTCGGTGTTGTCTTTTTGAACTGCACCATAAACTAGTGAAGAGTTCTAGATGTGATAAGCGTTTCCTTATGCGTAACTGGTTCCAAAGATATTATATCATCTTCGACTTTATCATTAACATTGTTTTTTTCAATGGTATCCACAATTTCTTCTAAGCTCTCAACCTCTGAACATGTATCATTTTCACCCATTCAACAGGTTATTAACGTCATTTTATTGCAATAACCGAGATCATTAATCACGACCTCAAGTTCATGAATGACGTTTTCACAAGTGAGTTCGTTCAAATTCTCTGAGATTTCATCTCCGAATGAATTTTGCAGTGTCAAAACACTCTTTAAATTAATAAATATTAATTTATCGATTAAATAATATTTCTACAAAATAATAATATTTCATGGTCCCACCTATATTAATTTAGTGAGGTTTTAGACATATATTAATTAATAAATATTAATTTATCTATTAAATAATACTTCTATAAAATAATAATATTTCATGGTTCCACCTATATTAATTTAGTGAGGTTTTAGACATTAACTATAATTATTGAATGGGAGCCCCTCTTTCACAAATCTCAAGTTCCACGAGCCACGTCTCTACCCAATTTGTTTTTCATTATTTTATTTAATTTCAGCCATTTATTTATAAAATATATTTAGACGTACTTTTTTTCCATCTAAAAATATGTACACAATTGAAAGTGAAAAAATGATAACAGCTCAGTCAAAATACAGTGTAAAATGGGCTTAGTTATGGCTGAAAAAACAAGAAACAAAACAGAGGTATATGAATTTGAGCAAGTTCATATCTTTCATAGCCCAACTAAAGTAGGGAGGCTAAGATTTTTGGTGTCCATTAGATAGAAATCTCCTTTCAAGAGTGAAATTGCTACAAAATTTCCTAAATTTGAAGAGCTGATGGGCAATAAATTTACTACATCTGATGAGAGCTACAAATTGCCTAGATCGGAGAGCTACAAATCGTTGCACATGGTGAGAGCTAAAAATCGAGGTACAAATCAAGAGCAAATTAAATTTGCACCAGCTAGCTACAAAGAGCTCAAATTCACAGCTCAAGTTCTCATCAGATGCAATGATTTCATATCCATGAGAACCTCTCAAAGCAAATCGGGTTCGGATCTTTAATCTTTCAAGAGAATCGCAACTTATGGATTGCATCTCTCATATGTAGAAAGACTTAGAATGTGTTGAGTATGTCTTCTTCCCCTTTCACTATTTTCTTATTCAAATCATTGTATGTGTTGTTTGCTTTGTGTTGAGGTACTTGCTTTTTTATTTTTAATACTTTGTTTAAATCTTTTCATTCTTTTATAATTTGAAGTATTAATATGAATGATTTTTATCACATATTTAATCTTTAAAAATGTTAGCCGTAACTTTTTTGGACCTAGTTTGTATTTTGTAATGTAAAATATATATAATAATATAAGAATTCTAAATAAATTTGTAAAAATACTCCAATAATATTTTTTTTGGAAGAAATCATTTATATAAAAATAAAGTTGTAGGAAGGATAAATTTTTTTATCGCCAATACCTCCACCTTCCTAGAATATAGACTCGCGCCATTATTCAGTTTTTTATTTCCTCAATTGCTGCCCACGTTGTACTTTATGTGAATCTTTTTCATTTTCTCCCAAATACAAGTATCTGTAATCATTTGCAGCTCTTGGATTCTCAGTTTACAATCCTCTCGGCTAAGCAGTAAGTATTCTTTATCAGGCTTTTTTTTTAATTTGATAAGCCAATTGTAGATTCTTCTAATATACTTTATTTGCTTGGTTAATATATACTGTTTATATAGTTTGTGATTGGTTGGTTATTGACTAAAGAAGATCCAGTATATGAACTTCTATTTTTGAATCCCTTAATAAGGTGATTTCTCTAAGATAGTTGTGAAGGGGTTTCAAGAATCCTCTTAGGTCTACTATTTTCGAGCATCATGTTGCATAAAACTTATTTTTATGTGTTTGGTTTATTCCGGTTTATTAGTTTAAAAATAATAAAACTCTTTTTGCAGAGGAACATCATACCTTTATTCTGGTTATTTTTATTCTCTATTGCAACTAAGGCTGAGTGGAAACATTTATTTTTTCTACCTTAATTATAAGTTTCACCCTTTTTAGCTATCCATAGATATTATATTTATAATTCTATTTGCCCTTCTCACATTATCAGAAAAAAAGGTTTATAAGTAAAATGAGTTCAAATCGTCTGTGAATGTACAAAAGGTTAACCAAAGGTCTATATGATCCTGAATTCGTAAAGGGTGTACAACAATTTATTGGTTTCTTCCCTCGCTATATTAGAGTCCAAACATGGCAACTCTTCGCACTAGTTCCCTGTAAGGCTTGAAAGAAACTCACAAATTCCTGATGTACTTGGTTTGGATCAGTCAGTCTTTCACCCTGTTCCATACAAATGGAGGAGATTTTGTTTCTAGCCTGTCTAGCTTTTAGGTAGGCAAAGAAAAACATTGTATTAGTGTCCCCGTATGTATTCCAAGTGGCTCTGGACCTTTGTCTTAGAACCTGTTCGTGTAGTGTCGACCACTTCTCTAGTTGCAACAAAGTATTTATTTCCTCCTAGATCCAGTATGAATTAAACAAATCTTGTTGCAAGGCTTCTTGAATTCCTTTCATCTTCTCTTGTAGTTCATCGATCTTTTTATCTAGCGATGAGGCTTCTTTGTGAATGTTATTTGTGGCAGCTGCAATCAGTTCCAATTTCTTGCATATCGAGTACATAATGTGGCCTTAGATATGTCGTCCCCAACAATGTTGTACAACCTCTTTAAATTCTCCCTGTTGAAGCAAATCATTTAATAGTCTGAATGGTCTAGGAAGGTGCTGCCTAATGTTGTTTGTTCTGACTATAATAGGGAGTGGTTGGAGATATTCGGATCAGCATAAAAGGCCTCTAAATCTCCAAATTGTGTAAACCATTGGGGATTCCCGAATGCCCAATCCTATAAATCCTTGTATTTGCATCTCTTTTATTACACTAAGAATATTTGCATCCTTTCCTACTAATCTTTCCGAGACCAGTATCCTCTAAGCATTCCTGTAAGTCCATAATTTCTTTAATATGTACAGGAGTTCCATTTATTCGATCCTCAACCGTGAGTATAGTGTTTGAAGTCTCCTAGAACTATCCAAGCCCCATTTATTGAAGATTGGATACTTCTTAATACTTACCATAGCTCCTTTCTTTCAGGTCTAGTACTAAATCCGTAGATAAATGTCATAAAACATTTAAATTGTGAGCTCTTATTTTCTACATAGCAGTGTATTACCTGTGGTCCAAAATGCAATATCTGAACTCTTACCCCTGCTTGCTTCTAGCATATCCAAATTCTACCATTATGGTTGGTTGCATAGTCTGCAAAAACATCCCAATCAGTCCCTAGTTTCCTCTTAATTTTTCCTACATTCCTTTCTTTAACCTTCGTTTCCAAACAGCCAAATAACTCTATCTTATACTTTGTTAAGAAGGATTTTAGTTCCTTCTGTTTAAGGCAATGATTCAGTCCCCTAATGTTCCAAGAACAGGTTGATCTGATCCCTTATCTATCCTTCCAGTGTTTCTCTCAGGTTGGATCTGCAGAGTTCTTTTTTGTTTCTGTCTGAGTATTCTCTCAACAATCTTTACATCTTGATTTAGATATTGTTGATAGTTTCCCATCTTTGATAGTTCTCCAACTTTGGCCTTTCCTCTAACTCTAGCTTCTTCATGATCCATCCCAATCTTCATCTGTATTTCCATATCATTTGTTAGCATTGGATGTTCATTGATTTCTGCATTAATAGGTTCTATTGGGGCAGTAGTTGGCACCATCACTGCATCCTTTTTGCTCTCAGCTTTGCTTTTCCATTTGTGCTTTAGAAGCTTCCTTTTTGTGCTTGGTCAGAAGTGAGGGCTTCTCCGATGCTTTACAAGCTCCGTTTTCATGACCTATTGTGCATTAAATGTGAAAGTAGTTCGGCCTCCATTCATACTCGAGCTTTTGGTCTAACTGTTCCCCCGATGGATCCTCTATTAACACTGACTCTGGCAGGGGTTGAGATACAATATCTATCAGTATCCTAGCATATGATATCCAGTCCCCTTGTGCTGTTAGCTTATAAGTACATATAGATTTCCCAATACAACTTGCAATTCGACTCAAGTTTTTGATAGCACAACACTGTACTGGTAGGTTAGTGAACATTACCCAAACCAGGATGGTTTGTATTGGTTCAAAACTCATCTTGAAATCAGGTTCCCAAAGTTAAAGAATTAGTGGGCCATTGTTGGATGTAAATGGTTCCTGTTGCATTACTCTAGCCTTGTCCTCATTTGAATCAAATCAAAAGATATAATATCCTTCATCATGGAGATAGATCGACGGAGTCGACACGAAGTTCCACACTCCATAGACAAACCGGAGCATTTCTTTATACGGGGGTGTGCCACCAATCACATAGCCTATGAGAGCTTTCTTCCATTTTTCTGTTTGTGTGTATACCACTTTGGGGTTTAGCTTGCTACTCTTAATTCTATCCTTCAGCACTGGTGGGATGAAATTAAGTTGAAGCCCTTGCTTTTGAGATCTATTGTCGGTCACCACTACTGCCATAGTCGGCTTGACTTCACTCGAGTCAGCGGAAAACATAAGTTTCCTAGCTGTAGCTATATTACCCACCTCCAGATCTGGTGGCATTTCTTTCTCTTCACAGAAAATGGCTTATGGATCCTGAGCGGATACCCTTCAGTATGGTAGGAGTACTCCCTCTTCTCGGGATCTATTGAAACAGTTGAACAGGCGCTAAGGGTTGAGGTACACCATCAGTTGGAGTCACGATTCTCACTTCCTCTTCCTGGGTAGTAGTCGGAGTCTCCACCGGTTGAACTTTCTGACAAAATTTGTTTGCATACTATCCGTGGCCTTGGCTCCTGTTGGTTCCACATGTCATAATGCTTTTTTGCCATGTCACATTTTTGTAATATTAAATTTAATTAGTTGAGTCCTTTTATTTATTCAAAGGCCTAGATTGAGTGATTTTATAGATACAAAACAATGTTAAATGACTTTGTTAGATAAATTATCATAATTCATTTATCTTTTGAGATATTAACTCTTAGCGGTTGTTTACTGGCTTGAAAAGTTCATAATAATTAGAACTTTGTCAGGAAGCAACAACCTATCATAGAAAGGTAGGATTGCCCTAATCTCCGTGAAAACTACGCCAACTAATATATTACAAAGAAGCAAAATTGTGCAAAAAGAACCACATGGATCACATGGTTTGATCCTTCTTGAATGATACTCATGTTCAAATGTATCATGTTGTTCTTTTCTCCTGCTTGAGCTTTGACCAATGTTGTTTGTAGTTGGTTAATAAATTACTTTTGATATTTTTCTTCTCGCTCAATTTCTTGTGCTACATTTCTGAGTTTTTTAGTTGCTTGTGAAGACCTGTGATCATGTCATCTAGGTATATGTGCATTGGATCAATCTGCGATTGTATTTCCTCTAAATCACCTACGTGCCTCATATATTCTCATAATTGTTTTTGTCATCTTTTGTTGAGTTTTTAGTATTTCGCAGGATGATACAGAGGCTTAAATATTTTCTTTATGTGTATTGTATACTTACTACTTATATATTGGATCTATTTATGCATCTACATACACATTTTACTTGGTGAATTGATTTTGGAACAAAAATCTCTGTTTTTTGAGCAAGTGTTTACAGTTTTATAGAGGAAAATCCTACTTAAAGCGATACAAACTTTATTATTTTAGCCATGTAGAAATCCTATGATAATTAGCTATTGTATGAGTTTCATATCACTGTTGCTTTTATCGATAATAAATTTATTTATTAAAGTGCCTAATATCAATGAAGTAGTTGGGTGATATCAGTCGTGTTGTATGTCTATATTTCTTGACTATTTTTCTTAGCGTAATATCATTAATTTTGTTTTTTTCAGGATGCTGTAGTGTCTATGATCACATCCGTATCTCAACCTGTAGATGAATCTCCTGAGTCTCCAAAAGTAAATTTTACAAAAATTTACATGGATGAAGTGGATGGGGTTAAGAAAGCGTGCATCTATGGCATTGGTTTGCAAGAAGTTTACTATAAAAATGTTGATCCATCATCTTCTTCATCTTCTCGACTTCATGATCATGATTTTGACACTCGAGTGAAGGAATGCGTCAAAGAAATGAAGGAGGAGATGAAGCATGAGGTGAGAGAAGAGATGAGAGAAGAGATCAGACATGAATTGCATGAAGAAATGAGGCACGAGATGCAGCAAGAAATGCAAGAGCAAGTTGACAAGATTCTCCAAGACCGTTTGTCAACCCTCATAGCAGGACTACCTTCACCGCCCACTGATACACCGCCATCTTAGAAATGACTTGCCATCAAGTAATGATACGATTCATATTTAGATTCTTTAAACTATCTATTTTAGACACATTTTGCGTTGTTTATGCACTTATTCAGATTTATTTTAAAATTATTATCTTAGATTGTTTAGGAATTGTTTGTTCGAGTTAAGGTTTATAGAAGAGCCACTGTTTTTATTCTGTTTTCATTTCCTTTTAGATTTTTAAAAGCTATAAATTTATATAAATGAATCAATTAAAACTTTACCATCGAGCTACTATTCAGTTGGTAATAAGGAGAATACATTACCTATCAATTACTAACTGAATATTGAATATGAAATTTTACCAACAAATTCACAATTAGTTAGTAAACTACCTAATGAATTACTAACGTAATTTTTATTTCCATAATTACTAACCATTTACTAACATAATTTACAAAGATAGATAGTCATGCTTACTAATGAATTTATAATCAGTTGGTAATTTACCAATGAAATACCAACATAATATTTTTGTAATTAAAATTGCTAACCAATTACCAATGTATTTTGGAGAATTTACCATCTAACTTACCAACTAAATTGTTATCCCTCTAACATTTGCTAAAAGAATATCAGCGACTTGTTATTTTGTTGCTATGTTTGCCAACAGATTAGTAACGAAATTGAAAAATGAGAAATCAAATTTACTAACTTTGTTTCTCTTCATTAGTAAATATACCAATGACGTACCAACCGTAAATTTGGTTAGTGATTTACCAACAGAAATTTTGGGGCCATGTTTCAATAATTACCAACAAAATCTATGTGTGTTTGCTAATCGATTTTAGTCGGTAATTTTACCAACTAATAGATTTGGGTTGGAAAAATTTACCAATGAGCCTTTTAGCAACAGATTAATATCAGTTGGTATTCGGTTGGTAACCCAATTTACCAACCGATTTACTCATTGTACTAACAGATATTTTTGTTGGTATTTTGGGTTTTTCTTGTAGTGCTAGGTGGCTGACTGGGCGGCCCCATAATTATGTACTTATTGTGCGAGGTTGTTCCTTGGGTTTGAGGCCTAACTTGCACTTATTAGATCTAGACTTGCAGTACTTCTCTCTTTTAGATTTAGCTATTTTGTGTATCGGTCAGGCTTATGGGGCTACATTTCGGATGCACTTAAATTGGCGCACGAGTTTAACTTATGGGCTTATGGTGGTCCAACTAAGTTTAGTTTAGTTGTACTTAAATTTACTTTTGATACGCTCGTGTGCTTTTCTTTAAATTCCACTTGGACCTTTGTTTGTATCTAGATTCTATCTTTTCAAATTGTCTTTACATTTCTTGCACAGTCGGCCTCTTATGCCTACTGAGTACCTTTATTTGTGTACTCATGCTACACTCTTCATCTATTTCGGATGCAAGTCACAGTACCAGCTACCAGCGATGATCCTTCATGCTAGCAACAACTTCTGGATCGGAGGCGGGGATAAGCACTTGGTATCCTAGACTTACCTGTCTCCTTTTGTTTATTGTAGAACTAGTCTTGTGTAGTTTGAGAGAAGCTTTGTTTTTGGTCTACTTTGGGACTTGTACTTTTTTGTTCGCACAACTCTGTACTGGTGACTTCCAGGTTCTGGGAGGGATCTTTATTATTCATATAGTTTTGGTTTGCTTACACTCTTGTCTTGTTCTATTGTTTAAATTATTGTTTCTATTTATCTCTACCCTTTTTCTCATTACTTTTCATTCTGGGTTATGGGTTGGCTTGCCTACTAGTGGGTTATAGTAGGTTCCATCATGACACGAGGAATCGGGTTGTGACAAGTTGGTATCAGAGCCCCAAGTCCACCGGTCTCACTTATACAGAGCTAACACCTAGTAGAGTCATGTGGATTGGTGTGGAGAAGTCTGTATTCTATCTTTGGAAGGCTACAGGGTGTCGTTAGGAACTTTCTCTATTCTGTATCTCTTTTGTGCACTGTGTTTGTTATTGGTTTCATGAAATCTCACTTGTTTCACTCTTTTCAAAAAATGGCTCGTATGCGCTGTGCGGTGGCTTAAGGTAGGGGTCGACTTTCCATGCCAGCCAAGGGTGGAACACACATCCCAAGAGAGAGAGGGGTCCAGAACCAACAAAGGAACCTTTAGCAGCCCAGGTTCCAGTTCAACCGGTGGGGCCAGGGTCAGCCTAGTTGCCACCCAGACCAGCTATGGGTCAAAGCCTTCAGGCAACCATTACGCAACTTTTGACTATACTTAGGGGCATGTAGCATGTCCCAGCTGTAGCTGCAGCTCCACTAGCACCAGCTCCGCAAGGTCAGCCTGCAGCGGAGGCACCTCAGGTCTAGGTACCACCTTCGGTGCCCAACCTATGATTGTGGCCAGAGCTATGCAACTAGAGTAGCAGAAGATGCCCAGAGTGTTTCTCAAACTCTCACCTCTGAGGTTTTCTGGGGCCGTGGGTTAGGATGCCCATAGGTTTCTTACTACATGCTGGAAGTGGCTTTATACTCTGGGTCTAGTGGAGTCGAGAGGAGCCAACTTCACCACTTCCCAGCTAGATGGGCCAGCAAGGCAGTGGTGGTGTACTTTTATAGAGACTAGGCCAGTTGGGTCTCCTTCGATCACTTGGATCGAGTTTTCTGAGGCCTTCTTACCTAGGTTCATTTCCAGCAATATTAGAGATCATCTATAGGATCGGTTCTCTCGGTTAGAGCAAGTCTCCATGACTATGTCAAAGTATGAGGTGAGGTTTCATGAGCTCTACCACCACGGTACTATGATTGTACCTATTGAGGAGGAGAGAGTTTGGTGCTTTGTTCATGGTTTGAGACTTCAGTTGTTGATTAAGACCAGTCTATGGTCTCTACGGGCCGCTTATTTCTTGATGTGATCGACCATGCCTATACAATTGTACAACTCCATCGTGAGGCCTATGGGGCAGGGACAAGAGAGCTAGGCACGATGACAACTATAGTGGGGCCCATTCTAGGTCTAGAGACTCTTATGATATGTTCAGGCAGCATTTTTAGCAGGGTTAGTGCAGCTGGCTTGTTCAGGCTTAATTATAGGCTTCAGAGAGTGACCGATATTGTCAAAGCAAGGTCAATTTGATACAACATCAAGATGGGTCTCAGTCATGTGACTCAGGCCACGGTGGTCATTCTTTTAGGAGCCGATCATCTCTAGGTTAATTTGACTGTGGAGAGTTTGATCATTGAGCCATAGACTTCCCTTTGCATAGGTAGATTTCTCCCACTCCACAGGAAGCTCCAACAACTCTACCAGCTCCACCAGTAGCACCTTTAGCTAGAATTTGAGGTTAGGGTCAGGACCATCATGGTTTTTATCAAGGTATTTGAGGTGGTACCCAGTGAGGCAAGTCATGTGGTATGTTAGATGGCCAGGGTAGAGGCAGACAGGGTCACTTCTATCTAGGTCTAGTGAGGATGGAGGCTGAGGTATAAGACGATGTGATCATATGTATGATTTTCCTATGGTAGCAGCCCGCCTCGGCTATATTTGATCCGGGTTCTACCTTTTCGTATGTATTTGTTTATTATGCTTCTTGTATGCGTTTGAGTTCTGAGCTGTTGGTAGCACCGTCGCATATGTCAACCCCCATAGGAGAGTCTTTAGAATTGGATTAGGTGTTTGGATCTTGTTTGGTAACTATCCAAGGGTGTGACACTGGGGCTGACCTTATATTGCTTGATATGCTTGATTTTGATGTGATTCAAGGCATGGACTTATTATCCCCCTATCTTAGATTGTTTCTCTAAGACCATTACCTGAGCTATACTTGTTATTCCCCAAGTGTTGAGGCAGGGCTTCCATAGTAGCACACTGGTTGGAGTTATCTCTTTTTTTTCGGGCTCGGAGGCTAGTGGCTAGTAGGTGTTTATTTTATTTTGCCTATGTGCGTCATGTAAGTGTGGAAGTCCTTTAGTTAAATCAATTCTAGTTGTTCGTGAATTTGTAGATGTGTTTCCTACCGACATATATGGCCTACCTCTAGAGCATGATATTGATTTTCCTATTGAGCTTGAGTCTGGTACTCGGCATATCTTTATTCCACCATATCATATGGCTCCTACAAAACTCAAAGAGCTCATTGTTTAGCTTCATGAGCTCTTTGGTAATGGATTCATCAGGTTTAGTGGCCTTTGGATGCTCCCATTCTCTTTGACAGGAAGATAGATGGTACTATACACATATGTATTAATTATAGGAAGTTGAATAAGGTGACAATGAAGAACCGTTACCCTATGCCTAGGATTGATGATCCAGATGACCATCTTTAGGGTGCCATAGTATTTTCAAAGATTGATCTGAGATCTGGTTACCACCAGCTGAGGATTAAGGAAGTGGACATCCCTATGACCGCATTTAGGACTTGATATGGCTACTATGAGTTGCTGGTGATGTTTATTAGGTTGACTAATGCCCATGCCACTTTCATGGACTTGATGACATGTGTGTTAGGCCTTATCTAGATTCGTTTGTCATAGTGCTTTATAGATGACATCCTTGTATACTCGCAGAGCATGAGAGATCATGAGAGATATTTATGGATTGTGCTCCAGACTTAAGAAATGAACGACGTTATGCCAAGTTATCAAAGTGTGAGTTCTGTCTTAAGTATATAGCAATATTGGGGCACGTCATGTCTAAGGATGGCATCATGGTAAATCCAGTGAAGATTAAGGGTATTTAAGATCGGGCTAGTCCCACTTCGGTTACTGAGATTCGAAGCATCATCAGATTGGCAGTCTACTATAGACGGTTTATCGAGGGCTTTTCCACTATTGCAGCACCTCTAACCTGGTTGACTTGTCTTGATATTCCTTTTGAGTGGTCTGAGGAGTGTGAGTAGAGCTTTGAAAAGCTTAAGGAGTTGGTGAGAACCGCTCCTATATTGACTCTTCCAGTTGTGATGCATAGACATTTGTTTGTGATTTGTATTGATGCAGTAGGGCCGGTTTATTGCTTATGCATCAAGGCAAATTAAGTTGCATGAGCCCAACTACCTTACTTATGACTTAGAGTTGGCGGTGGTAGTTTTTGCACATAAGATCTGGAGGCACTACATGTATGGAGTTTATTGCGAGATGTATACTTATCATAGGAGTCTTTAGTACATTATGAGCCAAAGGGACCTTAATTCGAGCAACATCATTGGATTGAGCTTCTGAAGGACTAGGACCTCTCTACTCTCAATTGTTTGGGCAAGACAAATGTGGTAGCGGACGCCTTGAGCCGGAAGGCAGTGAGTATGGGTAGTCTAGCCTTCCTGTCTACTTTGGAGTGACCTTTGGCTTTGGAAATTTATTCCTTAGCTAATCAAATGATTTGGTTTGATATTTTAGATTCTAGGCGTGTCTTAGACGATGTACAGTCTTTATTTCTTGATCAGATCTGTGGTTGTCAGTTTGAGGATGAGACTTTGGTGGTGCTTCGAGATTGAGTGTTAGTAGGTGATGTCAGTCAGGCTAACATAGATTTAGATGGGGTTCTGAAGTTAGCTAGTCGTATTGTGACTTCGATAGTTAAAGATTTGATTCAGTTGATACTTTATGAGGCCCATGATTCCAAATACTCCATCAATCTAGGCACAACGATGATGGATCGTGATTTTAGGTAGCACTATTTGTGGGGCGGCATGAAGAGAGATATTGAAGACTATGTGTCTTGTTGCCTATGTTGCATGCTGGTGAAAGCCGAGCATTCGAGGCCTGGTTGTGAGTTTCTAAGACTTCCCAATCCGGAGTGGAAGTGGGATTGCATCACTATAGACTTTGTGGTAGGGTTGCCTCGGACTCGTAGAGGTGTTGACAACATTTGGGTCATCTTTGATAGATTGACCAAGTCAGCACACTTCCTCCCTATTCAGTCTTCATTCAGCACTGAGAGGTTAGCTCGTATCTACATTCGATAAGTGGTCCATCTTCATGGTGTGCAGTCTCTATCATATCAAATCAGGGTGCCCAATTCACTTCGAGATTTTGGAGGACCTTCCAAGAGGAGTTGGGCACTCGTGTCAACCTTAGAACAACATTCCACCTGTAGACTAACAGTCAATCAGAGCATAATATTTAGGTATTTGAACTTTCAAGTTAAGGCTTAAGTTTGACCTTGGTCAACATTTTTGGTAAACGTGCTTTTAAGAAAATTCTATCAATGCAGTTAGCTCAAAAATGTTGAGTTTGGTCTAGAATGGCCTTTCATGCGGATCCCGAGGATCTCAAGCGAATTCTGAGCCTTCTTGTGTATTTTGACTTATAATAGAGGTCGGGTGTGAAACCCACTTGTTATCAAGACGACCTCGTATGGAAGTTTCGACTAATTCTTGATTCCGGAATGTCAAATTTGATTGGGTTGCATATCTCATTTGTGGAGACAGGGTTCTGATCCAACCCCAGCCCTTAGGTGGAGCCCAGGGAACTTAGCTAAATTTTCTGGTGCCTGAGTACTGGTGCAGCCGCCTTAACGCCCCTGGGTTTGCTTAAGCGAGCTTCATTTTAGCGCTAGTGTTCCACTTTAGCTAGCCAACTCAGTCAGGCGGCAGCCTCTTAAGAGGCCCTGGCATCGCTTAACGGCCCTCGATTTAGCGGCCAGGGCTCCACTTCAGTGAGCCCCACTATAACGGCCAAGGGCTCGCGTAAGCGAGGCCCGCCTCTTATGGCCAATCTTTTCAGCGACTCGAGTGGTCGCTTAAGTAATTCTCGGGCAGTCTTTTAATTTAGACTTGGGCACAATTTGGCCTTTTATTAGAAACTTGGAAAGACAATTTCTCTCTCAATTTGGCTTCGTTTTAGGTGATTCAAAGTCTAGTGGATCCATGGAGGTTGTGGCTGCGCTGTGGTGTGATCATACAGTGTTGGACATTCTTTGTTTGAGATGAATCCACGTTTTAGCTGGCTGCATTGGTTGTTTTGCTCTTAAATTTGTTGGAAAATTGTATGGTGGTTGTTTTCATGTTTCCGTGCCCTGAATTGTGTTGCATTTTGGGACACAAGTTTGGGATACTGTTTAGGAACTTTTAACAGAGTCAATTTTTTAAATTCAGATATGGGTCCCATGATTCCCGTTTGAGTTGAAAATTAGTCTATCTCTGTTATATGTGTTTTTGGTGTTGAAATAACTGTATTGACGTTGTAAATCTATTTTTTATAGGGTGGCAGCATTCTAAGACCCTTGGGAAGGGAAAAGCTCTAGAACAGTGATTTTAGAGCACCCACGATTGGCCTACATGTAGGCTACATCTTTTGTTCTCTTAGATTGAGCTTGAATGTGTTAATTTATGTTGATTTAGAGTGAATTTGGGTTGGGTACCTAGCTGATCTTATCTATTTTCTTAGATACCATGTTTAGGCTTAATCGGCATTATTTTCGTGTGTAGTAACATGTTAGTCGGGGTTATGTGTTTATTTTTGCCTTATGAATTGACTTGTTGTTGTTGATATGAATTAGTGCACATATTTGGCCTTAGTCTATGATTAGACTAGTGTTTGTCTTAGACTTGTGATTCTTGCATCCTGTAGGCCTTATTTTTCCTCTGACGTCATTTTGTATGGACTAGCTCCTTATAGACCAGAGTAGCAGACTTGAGTTTTGTAGTATGAGCCTTAGCATAGGCTTCATCGTAGCTTCGTCAATCTTCTATTTACTTTCCCTATTTTGACGGCTCCGTTGTGACTTGGGAGGTTTTGTACTTTGCTGGGCGACTTGGTATTTTAGTGGTTCAGCGTTGTTCGACTTGTTGTGAGTGGACGTCGTTCCAGTGTGGTACCATTGATTTTTTTGTTGTTTGTGTTGAGATTCTCTTTAGAGTCGACACGGCCCGGCTTACTCTTACTATCTAGGAGGCTGATGCCCCTGGGAGTTTACTGGATGGCTGGGTGGCTTTGATTTGTTATGCCAATGCCCTTGAGCTACTCTTGCTAACTGGGCGCCGGACACCCCTAGGATTTTACTTACTGGCTAGGCGGTCCCATTATTAGGTGCTTTCGGTTCGAAGTCGTTGCTTGGGTTCTAGGCATGACATGCACTTATTGGATCTGGACTTGTAACGACCAAAAAATAAATGTGATGGCACTCGTCTTATCCCACCAAGAAAAGTCAGCCTAATACGCAAATAATACGATAAATGCATAAATTTATAATCAACTTTAATATACCCCCAAAATATGGTTGTCACGTGCACAAGCCTCTAATGTATTATAATAGATTTGAAAGAAAACACAAGTCTCAAATGATGTTGTCTCTAAAGTAGAACAAGATCATAAATAGGAGCAAGAAAGTCCACTGAGATGACAAACAACTACCTCACAAATCTCCACAAGAAGCCTCGGAAAAGAAAGAACAGAAAGTATCACGAAGATCCGGGCTCGTAACCTACAAAAGAATGTAGAAGCAAGGGGTGAGTGCCAAACCACACAATACTCAACAAGCAAACTTCTAATCACAAGCTAAGGGTATGGAATACGGGTACTCCTTACACCCCAACCGAACCTCCACAATTACAACCCGCATAAAAACCAACCCAACCAAATAATTCACAATTTAAACAGCACATAGCTCAACCATATCATTTCAACAATTACAGATCAGCAATACGGAAGATTAAGTTCACAAATCACAAGTTCCACAGAAAAGTACTCATAAGTTCACAAATAATAAAGATGCACAATGCAATGAAATGCAATGTCAAGTATAATGATGCATGTCTGACCTAACGATACACACCCGATATCTCTCAATCTGGGAACCATGGGGGACATATCTTTCTATTCATTCATCGCGGCGTACGACACGACCCTCGATAATAAAATCCATCGTGGGGTGTGACACGTCCCTCGATAATTGAATCCGTCATGGGGTGCAACATGTCCCTTGAATCATAATATCCATCGCGGCGTGTGACCCGTCCCTCGAAATGGTACATCCTTTTTAAATTCTTATTCTTTCTCAATTCAAAAAACACTTGTCATAATCATGTCTCAGAACCAATGCAAATGACATGTTCACACAAATAATGACGAGATGACCATTTCCATTACAATGCGCAATTCACAATAACACAATCGTGATACAAAATCAACAATGAATCAATAAGTCTTTCAAACCATTCTCGACACATCACACACCAATAATTAGTCACATTGCCTTTTATTACCCCTTTTCATCATTAAAATTATTCAATACGGACAAGTCAACCCATCACCAAGTCTCATTACTCCCCAAAACATACCACAAGGAAATACACGATTCTATACACTTAACAAGGGTTGAGAAATATACTTGCCTCAAATAATGAAACAATCACTTCGAGACTTGAGCCTTCCTCTTTTGTTGGGCTTCCAAATCAATGCAATCTATTCAAATGTATGATATTCATAAGCAAACAAGTCCGTAGACACCCATATTACTATATGTCTAGTCTAGACCTAAAAACTCACCCAATCCTCTAATCAAGTTCCTAGTCTTGATGTCAATTAACATGTCAACTCTCATATTTTTTTTTCTAAATTTCAAGCCTAGGATTAAGTTCAAGATCCTCTAAATACTCCAATACACATTCTAATATATATGAACAGATTCAGATCGCCTAAATAATTGTAAACCTCATTCAAAATTGAGAAAAGAAGATGGGATTCCCAAACCAGTGAGTTTAAAAGTAAGAAAAATATAAATATCCACAACAAAAAATTTTCCCAATGGCTTTAACAGAAAAGAAATGCAACACATGATTGAGAATGGAATGGATATTACGGACAGGAGGAGAAGAAAAACCTTTTTTTTCCAAAAGAATAGCTCAAACTTACAAATGCTCAAACTTATAAAATTTCAAGTAATCATGCCATGCATCCTAATGACTATCAATCATTATTTCCAATGATTGACAAATCATTAAATTTCTACTCATTGAGATCATCACTTTTAATTGCTGAAAATTAATGGGAAGAAGTGCTTATTTTGTTAACTGAAGATATTTTCCTCAACCAGACCCTTAGGTCTTCTATCGGCGGCTGCTTTCCGTAAATTTCCTCTTTTCCTTTCCTCTCAAATTGTAATATAAAAATATTAAACCCTACGGAATTATTATAACACATGGGTCAAATGGTATAGGGTATTAAATAAATTATGGACTTGGCCCATTAATCACCTATTAAAATTAATTACTTAAAATTTACCCACTAATAAATTAATTATAGCTACACGAATAGTTCAAAATTCCCAAACCAACTTCACCAACTGATCAAGAATGATTCCGGGAAACTACCGAGAGGGTAAAAATGGTAATTTTATGAAAGTTTCCAAAAATGACCTTGCGGGTCATTACATTATCCACCACTAAAAATCATGTTCGTTCTCGAACATAAGGAAGAAGAAGGAAGAATAACCAACGTTACCAAAAACCTGTGGTTTGATCTTCTAGAGTTGATATTCATCTCTCCAAGTGTGCTCCTCCTTAAGACCAATCCATCAAGATCAACTACTAAGAACTAAGCTTTCGAATCAAAATTTGAAAGATCTACAAATTAGGAGTGATTATCAAGCCACAGACTAACCCGTGAACCAAATTTGAACCGAAACTCACTGGACCATAACACAACTATCAAGACGACTCTTTTCTCACATAAGCACAATAACATTCTGATTCAATACCGGCTACAAATAGAAGTGAACCTCAACAAACCACCCCACACTCACAATGTACAAACCAAAATAGATCTTATCAAGATTCCATTCTCACAACAAAATCTTTGCACAAACTTAAGCTATAAAAAAATCTTATCTTTAGATATCGGGTACTCATCAAGGGAGAATCAAATTTATCTAACTCAAAGAAGGAAATGATCGAGTAATCACCCAGCGAGTGAAACACCCAAGTATACAGAACTTCTAACAATATCGTCGGAATGCTAGATCAATAGCTATGATTGTAGAAAACCCTTAAGAACGGTAGAACTAGACCCAACGGTCCCCACTTTCAATTGCACATGGCCGGAATGTAAACTTGACAATGAGATGCATATTAGGACTGTCGGACAACTGAAAATATTCATGGGAGCTCTTCTATAAATTTTCATAAGCAATGTGGTACGTGTAGAACCATTGGAATACTTCAACTACTCCAAGACAACACCAAATATGCCATATCTGAAATGACCAAGTCTATCCGAGGAGGTCACCCTACCAAGAGAACAATCGCAAGATCGGTACACCCGATCCACCACTAGGAATTCGCTCATATCAAACATTTCCATTCATTTGACTCCATCTCTTTGATTTTAGCTACCCATAATCAACCAGTTTTGCTCCCATTACAATTGTACACATATTTGATTTATAAAACCCTACATACTTCTCACAGTACTCCATCATAACTATACCGGCTATTTACCTTACTCTCAAACCATCACTAGTATCAAAGTCTTCTAAGCAAATACATTGTTGCCTCTAAAAATTTCAAACTATGGCTCCCTCTCTTTCCATTTAAGCATTTGCTGACAGATACGAGTCACAGCCAAGACTGATAGCACTAATTCAAAATCTATAAGTACTTTCCCATCAAGGTACAACAATTGATTCACACCCAATGTTAACTTCACGCAATCATTCACATACCAAGTTTCAACTACCATTCAAACCATCATATACTTCATGCCAAAACTTACAGAGATTTTTGGGTCACCCTAATAATTTTGTATACTATGAGTATATAACCTTTATTTACCATCCAGTGTCTATGTAATGCATCACAACAGTCTGTGTAGCCCCATCAATAGAATAGTATCAATCCAGCTTGAAATCCTTAATAATCATATAAAATTATATCCCTTCATGTAGTTCATACGTAAGTCAATTACCATAATTTGAACAATCTAGCCATACATAGCAAAGCATAATCTTTCACAGATCATTGTTTTTCACCCAAACAAAAACTCAATCTTCATAAAAGTTGTTGGTAAACCCATAGTAAGTTTGTGTCGAACCAATTCACATTACATGTAGTATATATGAACTTAAACGCGAAAACCCATACAACCTTCAACTCCGAACCATCAGTCTAAACGAGATGCTTTATTCTTTGACCCTTCTTAGATTCTTTCCATGAAGCAAATTCCAAATACCTTGAACTCTTCAATACACCAGACTCTTATTCTTTGCACTAATTTACTTACCAAGCTTATCCTTTGAACAACAATCCATGAAATTTTACCTCATCCTGTAAATCAAAACTTTAAGTGGAACCCTCCCTTAGGTCCTTTCACGATCAAAAGTAACTAAATTTATGACTCAAACCATGCACAAATCCTTCTACATGCTCAATACCCGATGCGATTGATCATTTCTACCTTACCAATCCATACCTTGACAAAATACACTACTACGAACGTAGACTCACAATGAAAAACTTGAATTCTGATTCTAATTGTGTAACACAATCCCCTTATCTATCAACATTAGCTCATATCTTGAAGATATTTACGAATTCACGTATCTTATCTTATCATTGATTGCCTCTGCATCGACCTTACCACATCTTTTGTTAAAAATCCAACCGTATGAGTTACCAAACTCAAAATCACAAAAGAACTTATCACCACACTCGAGCTGAACGTGTGTAGACTTTTTTCTTATAATTTATCTAATATTTTTTAACCCATATGAATGACACATAACACTATCACCATAACCAGGGTAAAACAGATGAAACCATGTCTCTCTGAACCCAATTTTCTTCTCTCTCTGAAGATACATTTTTGGCTCTTGCAATCAGAGTAAATATCCTTGTTCTCGCCTCCTTTCGAAGGCTAAACTACATTCCACTAATTTTTTTAAGCTTCGTTCAATTGTATTCGAGTGGTGTCATAACACATCCTACAATTTTCCATACAACCACACTACTCACGAAATAATAGCAAACCACAACTTTAGATACCATAGGTCGTTATTACCCTACCAAATCAATTTAACCAAATATCCTTATCATATGGTCGCATCCTTGTCATAATCCATCATAAACTATTATTACCATTTTTCTCAGTAGTCATTACCATCATAGACATGACACCTTAAACCAGTAATACCAACCAAATCCAAAGGACTAACTCAATTTTATATGCACTTTCATACTAAAATTCTCAATTGCATTCACACACGTATACTCGGTTGGACTTCCTTTACCCATAAGTTGGTCATCTCATTATTGATTTATTTCCTTGGAGCTTACGATGAAATCACCTGTCCTCATTTAGAATCCTCGAGATACACTTCCCAACCTAAATACTTTAATATCGTACCAAAGATCCACCACTAAAAGCTTTCTTACAAACAATGCTTAACCAAACCGTCCTTAATAACAAACTAGTTGGTTTCTCAAATGTGAATGCAACATCGACTCTCTTTATATCAACATGTGACACAACTGATAACTCCTTAAGTAGTTAGTATTCACACTTGACAATCGACGTATTCGTTTCCATATACCACTAGTACCACATCATGAAAGTCTATAAGATCTACCACTGAAACACATCATACCTATCGAGAAGATCGTAGAAGAGAGATTCTGACCTCAATTAGCGCAACATCATTCTCATCATCCGCTAAGCAACCCACACATGTTGTGACAACTTTATTAACTGTAGTTTCCAAAGTTACCATATTCATTATCTAGTCGTGCTTTTAATCATTCTTATTTCCATTATCGAACCACTCCAAATATTGTATATACAACACAAATATTGTTCTCGCTACTAGGTAACTAACCCGAAATAAACAATATGTTCATGAAGTCCCTCAGACTATTGTTCATCCTCATCATTCAGATATCCTCAAAATTCTTGGTCGAGCCATCACCTAACTCAATCCCTTCAAGTCACTGAACATTCTGAATTTGACCACACATCCTTTCCATGATTCTATCACTTCTAAACCAAATATAACCTCCAAACCATATACGACACCAACTACTCGCATGAAGAACCACACACGAGTCATCACTATAAGTGAGAGAGTGGAATGAAGTGATATGAATCAAAACAAAAAAGGATGCCCAATAGAGATTCAAAAAATGAAATTTTTTCCTAAAAGTCACCGTAGCCACTCGAAGATAAGCAACAGACGTCTCCGCGCCGATCCTCAAGACTCTACAAAACTTGACTTGTACACACGTGAGACCTTTGAACCTGGGGCTCTGATACCATTTTGTCACGACCCAAAAATGAATCCGATGGAACTCATCTTATCCCACCAAGACAAGTCAGCCTAAAACCCAAATAATACGATATATGCAGAAAAATTTATAATCAACTTAAATATATCTTCAAAATCTGGTTGTCATGTGCACAAGCCTCTAATGCATTCTAGTAGATTTGAAAGAAAACACAAGTCTCAAATGATGTTGTCTCTAAAGTAGAACAAGATCATAAATATGAGTAAGAAGGTTCGCTGAGATGAAAAACAGCTACCTCACAAATCTCCACGGGAAGCCTCGGAAAAAAAGAATAGAAAGTATCACGAAGATCTGGGCTCATAATTTACAAAATAATATAGAAGCAAAGGGTGAGTACCAAACCACACAATACACATCAAGCAAACTTCTAAACACAAGCTAAGGGTATGGAATACGGGTACTCCTTACACCCCAACCGAACCTCCACAAGTACAACCTGCATAAAAACCATCCCAACCTAATAATTCACAATTTACACAATACATAGCTCGACCACATCACTTCAACAATTACAAATCAACAACACGCAAGATTAAGCTCACAAAGCACAAGTTCCACAGAAAAGTACTTGTAAGTTCACAAATAATAAAGATGCACAATGCAGTGAAATGCAATGTCAAGTATAATGATGCATGTCTTATCTAACGATACACACCCACTGTCTCTCAGTCCGGGACCCATGCTGTCCATGCATCCGTCGCACTGTGCGACACAACCCTCGATAATAAAATCTATCACGGCGTGCGACACGTCCATTGATAATATAATCCATCGTTGCGTGCGACATATCCCTCGAATCATAATATCCATCGTGGCACGTGATACGTCCCTCGAAATGGTACATCCTCTTTAATTTCTTATTCTTTCTCAATTCACATAACACTTGTTATGATCATGTCTCAGAACCAATACAAATGACATGTTCACACAAATAATGAGGAGATGACCATTTCCATAACAATGCGCAATTCACAATAACACAATCGTGATACAACATCAACAATGAATCAATAAGCCTTTCAAACCATTCTCGACACATCACACACCAATAATTAGTCACATTGTTTTTTATTACCCCTTTTTCATTATTAAAATTATTCAATATGGACAAGTCAACCCATTACCAAGTCCCATTACTCCGCAACACATACCACAAGGAAATACACGATTCTATACACTTAACAAGGGTTAAGAAATCCGCTTGCCTCGAATAATCGAACAATCACTTCGAGACTTGAGCCTTCCTCTTTTGTTGGGTTTCCAAATCAATGCAATCTATTCAAATGTATAATATTCGTAAGCAAAAAAGTCCGTAGACACCCGTATTACTATATGTCTAGTCTAGACCTAAAAACTCACGCGAACCTCTAATCAAGTTCCTAATCTTGAGGTCAATTAACATGTCAACTCTCATATTTTTTTCTAAATTTCAAGCCTAGGATTAAGTTACTGATTCTCTAAATACTCCAATACACATATTCTAATAGAAATGAACAGATTAAGATCGCCTAAATAATTGTAAACCTCATTAAAAATTACGGATGAGATTCCCGAACTAGCGACTTTAAATGTAAGAAAAATATAAAGATCCACAATCAAAAATTTTCCCAATGGCTTTAACAGAAAAGAAATGCAACACATGATTGAGAATGGAATGGATATTACGGACAGGAGGAGAAGGAAAACATTTTTTTTTGTTTTCAAAAGAATAACTCAAACTTACAAATGCTCGAACTTATAAATTTCAAGTAATCAAGCCATGGTATTGCCGAAAATTAATGGGAAGAGGTACTTATTTTGTTACCTGAAGAGAGTTTCCTCAACCAGACCCTTAGGTCTTCTATCGGCGGCTGCTTTTCGTAAATTTCCTCTTTTCCTTTGCGCTCAAATTGTAATATAAAAATATTAAACCCCAATAACTTATTATAACACATGAGTCAAATGGTATAGGGTATTAAATAAATTATGGACTTGGCCCATTAATCACCTATTAAAATTAATTACTTAAAATTTACCCAGTAATAAATTAATTATGGCTACACGAATAGTTATAAATTCCAAAACCAACTTCACCAACTGATCAAGAATGATTCGGGGCAACTACCGAGAGGGGTAAAAATGGTAATTTTATCAAAGTTTCCAAAAATGACCTTGCGGGTCATTACAGGACTTGTGGTACATCTCTTGTCACGTCCTAAGGTACCCCTTAGATGTGACATGTCATACAAGACCCCGAAAGGCCTCATACAAACCACTTAGCATACATAGACAAGATAATAGAAAGGAAGAGTATAAAAAAAAAATCAAGTTCAAATCATAAGTATTTGATAAAAGTAGCGGAAGTCTACATGAAGTGTCTCAAAGCCAATCTAACATAATAATGAAAAATAACGTTGGGACGTAACCCAATACAATGTCAAAATGAAAGAACATAAAAGAACAACAAGGCTATGTCCTCGAATGGATGAGGACTCACCAAGTCTTCAATAATCCTTCTACTAAGCTCTAGCCACGATTGGATAGAGAATCGCCAAGCCCTACATCAACAAGTCAATGTAGGAAAGAGTATGTGTTAGTACAATCAAGTACCAAGTATGATAGCAATGCACAAAAACCTTTAAAATATGCTAAAACTGGACATTTTCATAACATGCAATGACTGAGCTAAAACATGAGAAAAGGGTTCAAAATCATAAGTCATAAAACATGATCAATGCAAGCTAAACATCTTTACTTTACTTGAGAAATACCTTTAAAGTAATTTAGTTCATTATTGTGGGAAGTTAGCCTTAACCGACATATAAGACCATGTGAGCTATCAACATGGAATCCGACATACTCCCTACATCGGAAGGGCCATCCTACTTGCCAAGGTAGGACCCATAACATCTAGGTTACGTGGATTCACTAGCTAATATAAGGTCTATATAAGACATCTTATGGGGGCACATAGGTATGGGATAAGGAGATTCCTACTAGAAACCCGGCCTCTACATACGGGAGAGATTCCATCTCAATATCTTCTCGGTGCTAAGCTTAAATCCCACGGAATTAGTCAAAATTCTTATTCATCTTATTATCCATGGAAGGGTACAACTGGAGTTACCAATCCAAGCTAAAGTTCATTAAATAGCTCCTTAAACCTTTGATTCAACTTAAGTTGAGAAAGCCTTTCAACAAGTTATGAATCCTTTATTTGAGAAAAATCCTTTCACCTTCATAGATTGAGTAATATGTGAGAAAACCTTTCACAACTCAACAACATCTTCAATTCAGCTTCAATATTAAAGCAATTCATAAATCATCATAATTTCCATAATTGAACATGCATACTTCATAAAACCCATTTTTCATCATTTATCAATTTCATCATGAATCATAGCTTTTGAAATCATTAAAACATGCATGAGTTCACATAAACTTCATAAATTCCATCTTCTTCATAATTCAACCCATCATCAATGCATAAATATCAAAATTAGGGGAATTCATATGGGTTCATGGGGATTCATCTTAAAACATGTAATTCAACTCAATTCATACTTAGAAAACCATAATTGAAAGTAATTTGATCATAATTGAAAGAACCCACATCATAGAAGAAAACCTTAAATCAAATTGGAGATTTGATACTTTAAAAATTGGGATATTTTAGGGATTCCATGGAGGAAAGGGCTCCATGGATGAACACTACCATACCTTAGAGTCTCAATTCTTTAAGCAATAGATAAAGAAAAGCTTGATTTCTTGAACCCTAGCTTGCCCTCTTCTTCTTCTAACTTCTAGAGTGAAATATTTGAGAGAGGAGGGTTTGGGGAAAGTTGTAAAGTGATTGGAAGGGTATTTTTTTTAGGATTAAAAAGGTTTATATAGTGTTAGGAGTAGTTATAAACCGACCTAGATTAGTAAATAGGCCATTAGGTGAAAAAACCAAACGATCCCTCTTTAAAACTCCACCAACGACTCCACTTACTTCATGACCTATGGTTGGTAGGTCAACCTACTGCCTGTAGGTGACAAACCGTAGGTCACACTGCCTAAGCTCCAAAAAATTAAACAATTTCCATCGACTTCCCTAACCTACTACTTGACCTACGGTTGGTAGGTCCACCTACTGACCGTAGGTCATGTTTAGGTCACCCAAAATCATTTTTTTCAAATCTTTTCCCCTAGGTAGACCCACCTACGAATCCTACCCCTCTTGACCTACTGTTGGTAAGTCAACCAATGGTTAGTAGGTCAAGTAGTACGTCCCCAGAGTTTTCAAAAGTTGGAATTTTTCTTTCTTTCTGAATCCGGGGCGTTACATCTCTCTTTTGTAGATTTAGCTATTTTGTGTACTTGTCGGGCTTATGGGGGTCCATTCGAGTTTTACTTAAACTTTCGCATGAGTGTACTTTCTGGGCTTATGGGTCCATCTAGGTTTAGTTTAGTTGTACTTAGATTTACTTCTAGTACGCTTGTGCACTTTTCTTTAAACTCCACTTGGACCTTTGTTTGTGTCTAGATTCTATCTTTGCATATTGCCTTTACCTTTCTTGCTCAGTCAGCCTGAGCTGCCTACTAATTACCTTTGGTTTGGTACTCATGCTATACTCTGCATCTAATTTGTGATGCAGGTCCCAGCATCAACTACCAGCTACCAATGGTGATCCTTTGTGCTAGCAGCAACTTTTGGATCGGAGTCGGAGGTGAGCACTTGGCGTCCTTGAATTGCCCGTCTCTTTTTGTTTATTATAGAGCTAGTCTTGTGTATTTTGAGACAAGCTTTCTTTTTAGTCCACTTTTGGGACTTGTACTCTTTTCCTAGCACAACTCTGTACCGGTGACTTCCAGGTTCTGGGAGGGATTTTATGTATATAGTCTTGGTTTGCTTTTGCTCTTGTCTTGTTTTGTTGTTTAAATTATTGCTTCCGCTTATGTATACCCTTGTGCTCATTTCTTGACGTTCATTATTGCTTATTATTGCTTATTATTGTAATTTCATTTAAATAAATATATTATTGCATCTATTATAGTATATATATTTTTTTGTATGCAATTATTTACATTGGAGTGACACACACGTGCGTCGCACGTGCTCTAAACTAGTTAAAGAATAAAAGAAGATTATCAACTAATTAGAGGAGGAGGAGTTATTGAATTTATTTGATTGTTTCTTTTACTGTTCTTTTAAGTCCGTAAATATCAAAAAATGAACCATGAAACAATAAATAAAATTTGATTATTACAAATTCAATTACCAAAGACCCATTGAGTACAAAATGCCAGAAAAAGAATGAATCATGAAACAAATAGGAGTCTGCTATGGACAAAATTAGTTAGATGTCGTAGAAATCCTAAAATTTTAAAAAGATTTTCTTCTGAAGTATTAGATTGTGTAATTTGTCATCTCGATAATATCGACATTTCAATTTTTCTTCTAAATATATATTTTTTTGAACCCGCAAATATGACCAAACATGTTGCTCGTAGAAGATGTTAAAAAGCTAACCACATTACTTGATTGCTACAATTATAAATATAATTTATGATGAAAATTAATTAAAACTAAAAAATAGAATAGCAGTTCATTAAAGTAAGGTGAAGATAAAATAATAAAAAGAATCTTTCGGTACAAGAAATTAGGTGGAGAAAAAATAATAAAAAGAATCTTTTGGTTCAAGTAATTAGGTGGACTATCTCAATATCAATTTTCTAATTAAATTTATATATCTTGAATTTTATATGAGGTGTCATCTAAAATTAGTATAATTTTTATTTCAAAATCTTACAGTATCACTTATCTCATATAAAATATAAAAATTATATAAATAAAGAAAATTATGATTTTGAATAAAATGAAACCTTAAAAAAAGTTAGAGAAGGAGTATAAGAGCCAAAAAAAAATAGGGTGACACCTCTCCCTTCCCCTATCTCTTTAGCTTCGTTTGTATCACCACAACTCATGAATTCGATTGTAATATAGATCAACATAAATATCAAACAGAAAAGGAAAAAAGAAACATAAATCTTCTAAGTAATGAAGCAATTAAAAGATTAAACACTAAGTGCATGCTGAAATTAATTAATAAGCCTTTACATTAATTATTAAAAAGACGCAAAATTGACTCTTTTCTCCTCTTCGATAAGACGACCCATGAGTCTGGCTACTGTCTTAACATATCAAAACCTCAATTTTCGCCTAGGAGGGGGGTCTTCTTGACGAAGATGAAGGTGGAGGCAGCGACTGCACGTTTGTTAAGTTATCGATATTAGATACTGGTACAGAAAAACTCTTACGGGGAATTGAATTGGCAGTAGAACCTTGTTGTTGTCCACCTTGCCCCTCCATTTTGTTATTCTCTAATAATCATTATAGAGAGAGGAAGAGTATGTATATATAAAGGGGAAAAAATATGGGGTGGGGTGGGCGACAGGTTAGGGGTAGGGTCATTTGGTGACAACTCAATTTTTATTAGGATGTTTGAATGTAATACAAATATATGATGACAGTTTATTTCATTTATTTTCTTGTCATTGTGCATTTATTTATTATTCTGATTAGAATAAATTATGTAAATAGATCACAAATTTCATTTAAATAAATATATTATTGCATCTATTATAATATATTTTGTTATTTTTTTGTATGCAATCTTTTATATTGGTGCGACACACACGTGCGTCCCAATTCTAAACTAGTTAAAGAATAAAAGAAGAGTATGAATTAGATAATTAGAGGAGGAGGGGTTATTGACTTTGTTTGATTGTTTGTTTTACTTCTCTTTAAGTCTGTGAATGTCAAAAATGAACCATGAAACAGTATATAAAATTTAATTATTACAAATACAGTTACCAAAACACCATCGAGTACAAAATGCCAAAAATGAATGAGTCATTAAACAAAGAGGTGTTTGCTATGGACAAAATTAATAAGAAATCGTAGAAATCCTAAAATTTGTAAAGGATTTGCTTCTAAAGTATTAGATTTTGTGATTTGTCATCTCGATAATATCATCTTTTCAATTTTTCTTCTAAGTATATATTGATTTGAACCCACAAATAGGACCAAACATCTTGCTGGTAGATGAGGTTAAAAAGCTAACCACACGTTACTTGAACGCTATAATTAAAATATAATTTATGGTGAAAATAAAATCACTCTCTTGGTAGAAGAAATGAGGTGGATTATCCCGGTATCAGTTTTGTAATTACATTTATGTATCTTAAATTTTATGTGAGGTATCTTCTAAAATTAGTATAATTTTTATTTCAAAATCTTATAATATCACTTAGCTCATATAAAAGAAAAAATTGATATAAATAAAGAATATTTTTATTTTGAATCAAATGAAAGCTTAAAAAAAGTTAGAGAAGGGGTATAAGAGAAAAAAATATTAGGGTGTCACCTCTCCCTCCCCCTGTCTCTTTACCTCCATTTCTATCGCCACAACAAATGAATTCGATTGTAAAACATATCAACATAAAGATCAAATAGTAAAGGTAAAAAGAAACATAAATCATATAAGTGATGAAGGAATTAAAATATCAAGCAACAAGTGCAAGAAAAAATTAATTAACCAAACTTTTACATTAATTATTTAAAAGACGCAAAATAACGCTTTTCTCCTCTTTGGTAAGACGACCCATGAGTCCTGCTAGTGTCTTAGCATCTCGAAACCTTAATTGTGTCTTAGGAGGGGGTCACTTAGAGGAGGCTGATGGTGGAGGCATTGGCTGCACGTTAGTTAGGTTATCGATGTCAGATACTGCTACAGAAAAACACTTTTGGGGAATTGAATCGGCAATAGAACCCTATTGTTTTCCGGCTTGCCCCTCCATTTTATTATTCTCTAATCATTATTCTAGGGAGAGCAAGAGTACATATACATAAAGGGAAAATTTTATGGGGTGGGGGTACGGTCATTTGGTGACAGCTAAATTTTTTTTAGGATGTTTGAATGTATTACAAAAATATGTTGACAATTTACTTTATTTATTTTCTTGCCATTGTGCATTTATTTATTATTCTGATTAGAATAAAGTAAGTAAATAGATCACAAATTAAAATTGAGTAAATTTTAATCATCATGATATTGTTTGTATGACAAAATAAATAAAGACCACTTTAATTAGTTAATTTTATTCAGATTTCTCTAAAGTCTAAACTATCAATAAACATTATTATTCATTTAAATTTGTTTATTTGATAGTCTATATTTATACATGATCTTATCTTAATAGAGTGAGATACACATGCTCGTCACACAAAGTTTTTGTTCATATTGTATTTTTAAAATTCAATAACTTCTTAGATTTATTTGGGTCAAATTTAAAATAAACATTGCTTGAGATAATAAGATTACAAGGTTGAGAACATTTCTCTGATAGTTTATATAAGTCCCTTCTGTAGTTTATCATATGATAATTGGTTGTGAGATTTGGTTTGATAGTCTAAGCAAATGTTATATTAGTTATAATAGATGACAGTTTTTATATGACATTAATTAATAAAATATCATCAAAAACCTATTAATAAAGCATGAGAGATATATGTATGACAATAAGGAGATGCGAGAGGTTGGATATAGTGGATATGGGAATAAATAGATGTAGACAGAAGAAGTATTTGGGAGAGGTAATTAGATAGGACATGATGCAGCTTTAGGTTACTCAGAACATGATCTTATATAGGAAGGTGTGTAGTTCACAGATTAGATTAGAAGGTTAGTAGATAGTTGAACTTTGACTTACTTTTTGGTGGATTTGGCCTTGAACATGAATTTTCTCATTTTTTAGCGTCAATTGCTTTTTTTCAGCACTCTATTCTTTTCGTATGCATTAGTTCTAATTAGTTGTCTCGACATACATGTGTAACAACTCACGTATACTAAAATTAGAAAAACACGTATATTTTCATTAAAATAAATTTATCATTGCCTATCATTTTATTTCGTTTAAATAAATATATAATCGCATCTATGATAATTTGTTTTATTATTATTTGTATGCAATAATTTATATTGGTGCAACACACACGTGCATCCCACGTGCTCTATACTAGTTAAAGTATAAAAGAAGATTATGAATTAGATAATTAGAGGAGGAGGAGTTATTGTCTTTATTTGATTGTTTTTTTACTTCTCTTTTAAGTCAGTAAATATCAAAAAAAAAAAGAACCATGAAACAATATATAAAATTGGATTATTACAAATACAATTAACAAAACACCATTGAGTAGTTTGAATCATGAAACAAACAGGTATCTGCTATGGACAAAATTAATTAGAAGTTGTAGAAATCCAAAAAATTGTAGAAGATTTTCTTCTAAAGTATTAGATTTTGTAATTTTTCATCTTGATAATATCGATATTGTAATTTTTCTTCTAAGTAAATATTGATTTGAACCCACAAATAGGATCAAACATGTTGCTGGTAGAACAGGTTGAAAAGCTAACCTCACGTTAATTGAACGCTACAATTATAAATATAATTTATGGTGAAAATCAATTAAGATTAATAAATGGAATGACAATTCATTAGAGTAAGGTGCAAAAAAATAATCAAAAGAATCTCTTGATACAAGAAATTAGGTGGATTATCCGGTATCAATTTTTTCATTAAATTTAAATATCTTAAATTTTATGAAAGGTATCATCTAAAATTAGTATAATTTTTATTTCAAAATCCTACAGTATCACTTATCTCATATAAAACATAAAAATGTTATAAATAAAGAAAATTTTGATTTGGAATCAAATTAAACTTTAAAAAAAGTTAGAGAAAGGGTATAAGAGCAAAAAAAATTTGGGTATCACCTCTCCCTCCTCATGTCTCTTTACCTCCATTTGTATGACCACAACTCATGAATTCGATTGTAAAATATATCAACATAAAGATCAAACAAAAAGGGAAAAAAGAAACATAAATCATATAAGTGATGAAGGAATTAAAAGATCAAGTAACAAGTGCATGCCGAAATTAATTAATGAACCTTGTACATTAATTATTAAAAGGACCCAAAATGACTCTTTTCTCCTCTTGGGTAAGACGACCCATGGGTCTGGCTAATGTCTTAACATCTCAAAACCTCAATTCTGTCTTAGGAGGGGGTCTGCTAGACGAAGCTGAAAGTGGAGGCTGCAACTGCACGTTTGTTAAGTTATCGATATCAGATACAGCTACATAAAGCCTCTTTAGGGGATTTGAATTGGTAGTAGAACCCTGTTGTTGTCTGCCTTGCCCCTTCATTTTGTTTTTCTCCAATCATCATTCTAGGGAAAGGAAGAGTACATACATATAAAGGGAGAAAAATTTATGGGGTGGGGGCAGGGTCATTTGGTGACAACTCAATTTTTATTAGGATGTTTGAATTTAATACAAAAATATGTTGACAATTTACTTTATTTGTTTTCTTGCCATTGTGCATTTATTTATTATTCTGATTAGAATAAATTAAGTTAATAGATCACTAATTGAAATTGAGTAAGTTTTAATCCTTATGACATTGTTTGTTTGACAAAATACACAAAGAACACTTTAATTAGTAAAATTTATTCAGATTTCTCGTAAGTCTAAACTATAATGAGACATTATAATTCATTTAAATTTGCTTTTTTGATAGTTTTTATTTATACATGATCTTTTCGCAATAGAGTGAGAGATACACACTTGTCACATAATTTTTTTTTTCATATGGTATTTTATAAATTTTATTTTTAAATTCAATAATTTTTTAGATTTATTTGGGTCAACTTTACTAAAGACATTTCTTGAGATAATAAGATTATAAGATTGAGAATGTTTCTCTGATAATTTATAAAAGTCTCTTGATCTGGGGCATATTTATATGCCTAAAAGCAAAATTAAACCCATTTGAGACCTAAGTTTAAGAGAAAAATTTCATGTCATTTATAACTTTTAGAGTCATGTTTATGCATCTAGAGTAACCAATGTGATTACTTATGTGCAAGTAAGAGGGTACAAGAAAGAGGCACAAAAGTATCTAGATTTAAAGAGGATATGAATCAAAGAAGAAGAGACGAGTCGCAAGGAGTTAAAAGATGACATTCGAGGAATTACCCAACTGCGTGATTTTATTATTTGACTCCAGAATGCTTCCAAAATAGAAGACTCTATATCCTCTCTGCATCGTGGAGAGGAGTATGTTAAGAACATAAGCTGGTCCGTATCGACTCCGTGCTGTGGACTTGCTAGTCTACTTTTGAAGAATTTTCTCAACTATAAATAGACTCGGATTTTGTTATTTTTATTATTCTTTTTCTATTTTTTGGAGAACGACTAGGGCGAATATTTACCCCAATTTTAGAGTTCATCCCTACTCTTTTCATCTATTGATTTCTCTTATGATGGTTGAACATTCACAGATTGAGAATCAAATTATGAGTAGCTAATCACCCTTATTCTAGGGTTGTGGGTACAAATGATTGTGTAGTATCGAATCTATGGAGTGGAGTTGGTTATCGCTATAAATTGCTCTTTTGTTCATAAATTCTTTATGTTAATGCTTGATCATCATTAATATACATTCATTGTCTAACTTGAACTCGGGAGATTAATAGGAGGTTAGAACGTGGGACAAAATGAGCGTGATTTTCCCTAGAAACTAGAGGTGATTTTTGTCATGGATGGGGATATACCTAGAGACCTTGCTTGGTTACAAAACAAGAAGAAAATTTAGTGCTCCTCACTTTGTTCATTCTATCTCTGCTCAAGGATGTAGTTAGACTGCCAACTGTGGTAGTCGATTAGAGGTCGGGAGACCATGATCATAAATTAAACCTTGTAAATTAGTGATTTGAAATCAATTTAAGTGTATAGAAAAAGGTACTATGCATGATTTCTAAGTATGTTGCAGCCTTAGAATTGCTTAAGTCATTGTTTAAACTCCGCTTGAAGTCGAATCATAGTTAGATAGTTTACTTTTCCTTTGAAAAAATTGTTAATTTAGAAATAATCATCAAACTCTCATGACACACTTGCTTTAAATCATAGCTATTAGAGAAATCGAATATTAACTGTTCTTAAGTCATGTGGATTCGACATGCAGCTCTTAAAGAAGCTACTTTATTACTTGCACGACAGCGTATACTTGCGTGCGTATTTGGGCGAAACATCCCTACTGTAGCTTATCATATGATAATTGATTGTAAGATTTGGTTCGATAGTCTAAACAAATGTTATGTTAGTTATAGTATTTGGCCTTTTTTTTACATGATATCAATAAAAAACATACCAGAGGAAATTTGTGAATAAAGTATAATGATATATGTATGACAATAAGGAGATGTGAGAGGTTGGATGTCGTAGATATGAGAAAAAATAGATGTAGACAG
Organism: Solanum appendiculatum; assembly: GCA_018342035.1. Taxonomy (NCBI): domain Eukaryota; kingdom Viridiplantae; phylum Streptophyta; class Magnoliopsida; order Solanales; family Solanaceae; genus Solanum; species Solanum appendiculatum. The sequence goes on from JAGDQO010000373.1 coordinate 45,194, forward strand.
AAGAAGTATGTGGGAGATGTATTTAGATAGGACATGATGCAGCTTCAGGTTACCCACTACATGATCTTAGATAGGAGGGTGTCTAGCTCGTGGATTAGATTAGAAGGTTAGTAGATAGTTGAACTTTGACTCACTTTTTGGTGGATTTAGCCTTGTATATGAATTTTCTTAGTTTTAGCGTCATGTGATATTTTTCAATACACTATTATTTTTGTATGTATTAGTGATAATTAGTTGGCACGAAATACATGTGTAATAACACACGTATACTAAAATTAGAAAAGCACATGCTTTTTCATTAATATAAATTTATTATTGCATATCTTGTACTTTCATTTAAATAAGTATATTATTGCATCTATTAAAATTTATTTTATTGTTATTTTTGTATGCAATCTTTTATATTGGTGCGACACACACGTGCATCGCATGTTCTCTAAACTAGTAAAAGAATAAAAGAAGATTGTCAATTAGATAATTAGTGGAGGAAGAGTTATTGACTTTATTTGATTGTTTGTTTTACTTCTCTTTTATTCCGTAAATGTCTAAAAATGAACCATGAAAGAATAAAAAAAATTGGATTATTACAAATACAAATACCAAAACACCATTGAGTATACAATGCCAAAAAAGAACGAATCATGAAACAAACAGGGTCTGCTATGGACAAAATTAATTGGAAGTCATCAAAATCCTAGAATATATAAAAGATTTGCTTATGAAGTATTAGATTTTGTAAGTGTCATCTTGACAATATCGACATTTCAATTTTTCTTCAAAGTATATATTTATTTGTACCCACAAATAGGACCAAACATGTTGCACATAGAAGAGGTTAAAAAGCTAACAACACGTTACTTGAACGCTTCAATTATAAATATAATTTATGGTGAAAATTAATTAAAATTAATTAATAGAATGACAATTCATTAAGTAAGGTGTGAAAAAAAATTAAAAGAACCATTTGGTACAAGAAATTAGGTGGATTATCCCGTATCAATTTTGTAATTAAATTTATATATCTTAAATTTTATGTGAGGTATCATCTAATTTAGTTTTTGATTTCAAAATCTTACAGTAGCACTTAATCACATATAAAATATAAAATTGATATAAACAAAGAAAATTTTGATTTTAAATCAAATGAAACCTTTAAAAAGTTAGAGAAGGGGTATAAGAGCAAAAATAATAATAATAGGGTAATACTTCTCCCTCCCCCTATCTCTTTACCTCTGTTTGTACCGCCACAACTCATGAGTTCAATTGTAAAACATATTAATATAAAAATCAAACAAAAAAGGTAAAAAGAAACATGAATCATCGAAGTGATGATG